>JAHDVE020003175.1:0-33632 GCA_022606495.2 Halesus radiatus | reverse complement strand
AAGATCGTTTCAGTACCTTTAAATTTGTAAAAAAACTGACCCTCCGAATCCAAACGATTGTTCGAAACGTCTGTAGCTATGTTTATTTGCTAGAATCTCATCGGCATAGCTGATAGAATTAATAATAATAATATTTGGATGATTTGTATGGCGCCGTTTTTGGGAAAAATCACCTCAAGGGCTCAACAAATACAAATGTTATCTTATCACTAACTATAGACAATCTATTATTAACACTTGTGGCTAACAAATTGCATTATAATATCAAACTATATGTACCATGCATTTGACCAATGAACGTGATGTCACGTTAAAATATGCAGATTATTAATCATGTGTATACCTGGGAGGTCATTCCAGATAAATACTGTTTATTAGAGAATTATATAGTCAACTCTAAATAGCTGCGTTCTTCTTAATATTCCCCTTTCTTCCTTCTACTTCGAATGGGGATTATCTACTACACGTAGACATATTTTGTTTTTAATTTTTTGCGGATACAAGCAAATTTATTCAAATTATTTACCCTCTACAATTATATAATCCACGAATATAATATACTCGTTAGAACTTGATTACATATTGTTATAGTTAGAACCCAAATAAGAACATAACATGTCGAAATAGAAATGTTCAACGTATTATAAACATAACACACTCCGGATAAACTTGGCATGGATCAACAGCTTATAATTACATGCTCGTAGCTTACTTATGAGGCAAATTTCGACGTAAGACGTTGGCAAAGGCGGTCGCAAAAGAGCTGACATGGAAAACCTCGAATTCAAAGGCTTTATTAATCGTAAAAAGTCTGTCGTAAAGCATTTTGCAGATAAAAGAATAATTTTTGAAAAGCTTAATGCAAACAACCCCTTCTCTACAGGCAACGTGGGTAATTTTCTGGAAAAAACATGTTTTCAGCTTTTATGATTATAGGAAAATGAATTGGGAAATTGACAAGTTGCGCGTTAAATATTTATAGACGTGTTAACGGGACGCAAGTTTCAATATTTAATGCGCGTTACCGCGAACATTAACAGAACACTCAGATATTTATAATATTGATTGATTGATAAAATAATTTGAAAAATAATTTGAATCCACGTGTATCGAACTAGCACCAGTGACCTCTGACTAAATTCTGCTTGAGAATATAATGATTTTGAAAACTCATATGAAAATAATCTTGTGATTCAACGTTAAAATCATACATTATCAAAAATACTTTTTTGATTTATCCAATAAATCGCTCTGTTCTTCCCGTAAATCAATTTACAATTACTCCTACCCATTTGCTTACCCCCACTCCAACACCTCAAAATTTATATGTCTTGTCAATATTCCATATCATAAGTTAGTTTTAATATTCTCCTGATGAAGGAAGGGTGCTTCCGAAACCGGTAGAGTTTTAATAAAATAAAAGTGGTCTACAACAAATTTATGTGTTTTTTATTGCAAACAAAAAATGACAAATCACGTACCAAGATTTTTAAGTCAAAAATAATCTTAACGGAGTAAAGAAAAGTATCTTGTTGTTTGTAAACCGTTGAACCGTCAATAAGTTATTATATTGTGTATAATATTATTTTACATTACGTCAACACAGTGGGCCCTGCAGAAAAGTAAAATGTCATCTTTGGGGACGTTGCGTTGAGGGACTTTGTAATGGAGGGAGAGGAAATTCTGAGAAGAAAAAAGGTATGAAGAAGGAATCTAGGAGTTGGGGTGTCCAGGAGTGACAGACATAGTTGTATTAATCCATCCAGTACACTGCTATGCAAAGCGATATGTCGAGAAAGCCCGCCTGAAGAGGTCAAAGGGTCTCCCTCAACAGACCTCTCACGATCCGGCCCACCACGCGGTTGGTGGGCAGACGCATCCGCCTACAAGACCTGGACAAACCTCACCCTATGAAAACGAGCACCCCTGCAAAGTCACCGAACGTGGCGAAACTCTTGGGGTGGCCTATGCCAGAAGTGTTGGTTATCCAATGAATTGTTCTCGGGGCGGCGGTACCCACACCCGCCTCCCAAATTTAATTATCATTAATCGCTGATTACTGAACGTGAACATCCAATGGAGAAAATGGATAGATTAGTTACATCGTGAAAATCTGATGAACTTTCAACAAATCAGTTGTTCAATTTTAAGATTATAACTGGCCAAAGTGTCCACCAATAGGGCCAATCACTCATCATATTTGTAACACTTTTATATGAATAAATGCACTTTTTCAACAATCTAAAAATCTTCCCTGATGGTTGACATTGCAAAGCTGTCTGAAACATTGGCTAAAGAAGGAGAAAATACTTAAATTACATTCAGAAATACTTAAAAAATTGTTGCATAAAGTTCGTATCCATTTTGGCTATTTTGTCCTGAAGAAGGAACGGTAGTTCTGAAACCGGTTGGCAGTACAAAAGAAAAGTGATTTTAAACCAAATAAATTTCTTTCATTTGTTGATAATTTTATTATCATTAAGTTCGGCCGAGTAATGATACTGAGACATTTCAAAATGAGTTATTATTTTCCTCACATGGCAAACTTATCTTGACAAAATGTTTCACAAGATATTTTCATCCCCGTATTTAATCATTCCTCTACATTCTACTACATTCCATCTCCGTGAAGTTTTGCAGCAGCAAGCAAGCAAGTAAGCCTGGTAAGCAAACAATCCTAACTTGGGATTTAATACTGAGGAGGGGATATTTGAAACCACGGATGATAGAAAGAGGAAAGTGACCGATCCTCGGGCTTCCATATTTCTTTGTATCCATCAATCACCGAGCGAATGATACATAGAGATGCCAATTTAATTAAAACAGCAACCAAGTAAAATGGTTCGACTTGTATACAAAAACTGAATATTTTGTTAGAGTATTTAGTTTAACCCTTTTAATAAATGATTTGTTATTTGCTTATTGAAGTAAAAATCACGCGAAACAAACGTGGACGGTGGTGAACCAAAACTGGATTCACGTGACTTTTGCGCCCAGCCGTCAAAGTCGTACTTAGGGCTAGTCTATTAATTCTGACTTCAGTGCCTATCAATCAACTACTGCTTTTCGAGCAGACAATAAAAAAAGATAACGGAGTTTTAAAATCCAGCTACATTATGAATGACTAAGTCCGAAAACATCTTACAATAGACTAACATATTGTCACAGATAAATAACATCACGGCGAAACAGAAAATTCTTGACTCCAAATCTCGAAACCCGAAGCGCAAATTTTTATTTTTTTCTCGGGTTATTTCACATATTATGGTTTTTTGCTTATTTATTTTAATTTTTCTTTATTCGTTGTAATATTACATGTTATTTTTCGAACACCAGACTAGGCACATCCCCGTTTTGTAACGGTCAGGTTTTTGTACAATGCAATAAAAACAACATGGTGTTAAGAGACGATAATGCCTTACTTTAACCAGTAATTGCTGAAATTATTTATAGTAAAAAAAAATTAATGCAATTTTGTTCTCCGGTAATATTTTTTGTGTTTTTTTATCATTTTTTTTTAAATACAATCAAAAAAATATATTTAGCCGAGTTACAGCCCAACTCCTCACCTCGATCCTAACTTTCAAATACATAGCGATTTTTTTTAAGTTTTTTAATGAACAAAAAAATAACAAAATGTCGCCTGGGAATTTTGAAATAATTTGTATACCGCATTAGTAAACCGTGTACGGGTTCTCGCAACGCGACATCTCGCATAATTGCCCCCATTTTTAATGCACGCGGTCGACCAACCCATAAGGGAGTGGTCTAAGTTCTGTCATAACCCGCCGACCAATCACAGGGCGTTTAAGTCTCTAATGGTTTTAATCGTTTTTAAATAACTATTTATTAATTCTACGTATAGCGATATATTCAGAATCAGCATTTGTTGATTTATATTAATGATATACCCGTATATGTAGTGATGTAGTGATATAGTCCCCAGGGTTCTTCAGAGGTCTCCTCTGCACAATCTAACCGTCTTCACTGGGCTCACATCTGGCCATTGGGCCGCCGGGGATGGTATAAAGATTCGAGGGACCACTCTCCCATCCCACTACTCGGTGTCTCTCATTGGGACTGCCTGTAGCTTGAAAGAAGCTATGTATTCTGTTCTTGTATTGTACGCTGCAATGAGAATGTGAGTGATTTTTTTTCCATTCTTCTCCTCTTCTAATGTATGTTACTGATTATAAATGTTGTCTCTTCACAAGCTTCAAGAACAGGAACTAACTGCTTAGAATGAGAACACGAACATGTTTAAGTTTGTATAAATCGATCTTGAACCGTATAGGGACAGGCGGGATCTTTTAGAATTATTTAATAGTAGTTTTTTTTTATATCTATAAGTAAAATCTTGACGTTAGAACCGATAGGCCAACTCATCTGGTCCTTAAAACGGTTCGGGAAAGTGATGGGTGCCCTCAACTGATCTGAATGAAAATATTTTTTAAAGCCATAATATTTTTCACTGGAATTCCTCATTGGAGATGCCACAGTCTTACTAAATTCAGACAATTGGGACTCTTATGCGGTATTCAAGTAATTTTAGAAAAACATGTATTTCTTCTTTCTATCTTTTATCTACAAAAGCGGAGAGTAAGGCGATGGATTTAAGCTAGCTCCATAAAATTATAGCTTCGCGCCTAAGGCAAAGGAGGATAATTCAAGGTGTTAGAGATGGAAGGATACCGTCGTGAAAAATTACTTACTGAAAAGTTTTTAATGAAAAAATAAGTTGCTTCTTAACTTGGGAGATTAAGAATTTTTTGTCTTTCAATAGGAATTATTACCCGCCCATCACTCTTCGGCCCTTTCTCTCTCACTACCGACGTTTCACTAAAAATACATTGAAGAAAATTTAAAATCAGTTAAGAAAAAGACACCGGGTGCTATATTCTTAGATCTTGAAAATGTAGAAATTCCCTTTGAGCTTGATTGGATCATTTATAACGAAGAAAAGTGCAATGGCTTGAAATAATGAACGGATCAACGAAATTTGACAAATTTGAATCCGAGCCAAAAACCGCTGTAGGCGTGAAGATGAAGAAATTATTACATCAATATTGCGTAGCTTTATAGGCCAGTGCCAGAATTTAGACGCTAAACTTTTCACAACCGTGACAAACGTCTTCGTTATGTTTTCAATGATTTAAATAGATCAGAATTCAGAATTTCTTACAGAATATCATAAATATCGTATTTTTGGTAGTTTTGGAGAAGTTAAAGAGTTGTTAAATGCTGCGGAGTAGAATCCCACTAAACGCAAAATGATAATAGGTTCATTGAATTTTTATTTAACATATGGGTGCTTCTAGGTCTTTTAAAACACCTTTCGATAAAGCATAACATTTGTGTAACCAACAATTACTTTTTTGCAGTTACCCCACATTGGAGTCTCTGAGGGAAATACTTTCCCTCAAGGCCTATGTCATCTTTGGGAATGCTGTGTGGAGGGTCTTTCGGAGAATAGGAAAGAGTGAACCTGTGTCTTGAAGAGACCCAGGTTCACCAGAGCCGAGCTGTTGAACACAAGAACGAGTCGCAGAAACTACCCGTTCTCATGTGACAACCGTGTACAAATGTTGGGCGCGCGTTTGGTGTGTTTCCCGACTATGCACCGGTGCCGAAGGGATCAATGACGCTAGTTCATCGGAGCAGCTTCCATTAAAATAACGGTAGAACAAGGACAGCATTCCCACCTGACGTCTGTGCTCCAGCAATCCGTTTGTTAAGATAGGTGAATCTGTCAACCGGACCGCCCATTTCTGCAGAGTCAAGGGTTTTTTTTATGATATTTTGGGGCTCCCGAACAGAAGTGGCCACCAAATCCTAAATTGGGGCGCACTTGCGATTTGTACAGGGTCAAGATTCGTGGACTATTAAAGTATCTGCGGACCTGTACAGTACGCCCAGCTTCTGAGAAGCTTTACTACCTGACTTTGCCCTTTAACTCCACTTAGGAGGTACTAAGGAAAATCTCAGAGGATGAAGTGTGGAGGGTACTTTTAAGGAGAGGGAAGAAGGTATGAGGGATGGGTAGGCATCTGGGGATCAGTGTGTTCAGAAGTGACGGACGTATTAATCTATCCCTCCCACTGCGGTGCAAGGTCGAGAGAGTCCTGTTGGAGATGTCAAGGGGACTTCCTCAACTGGCCTTTCCCGATCCCGGCCCACCACGCAGCTATTGGACAGACAAGTCTGCCGCCAAACCTGGACAAATCTCACCGTCTTGTATTATTATAACACAGTTAAATTCCGATTTAGGAACTCCATAGCCCATCATTTCTTACGAGGAAAATTGCGCTGACCTTAAAATTCCAGATTTAAAATGTTATTAAAGATTTGCAAGTGGAAAAAGAAAACCTTATATTTTGGAGTAAATGTGCTACCAGAAAGCTGAGAGTTTTTTTTTCGTTTCGAGTTGCAAACAAACAAATAAGAAGTAAAACTCCCTACGTCCTTATGTCAAAACCCATTCTCCGAGAAAACCATCCAATTACCCAAAATAAAAATAGAATTTTCACTTTTAGCATTGCCTCACAAAGTGGTTACCTATCTGTTAGTTATACTGGAAATGTTTCAATCGTACACATCTTAAATATAAAAGAGAAAACTGTTTATTGAAACGGGGAGTTTTATTGTCGCGAAATTTATAGACGTATTTTATCTGGAGTCACAGAAACTATTTTGAGCTCGCAAGGTCATTTCCATTTGATCTACATCACCTATGACGCTTTTGAATGTCCTCTCAGAAAATATGTTTTTTCCCATATTTTTCAGTTGTTCAACATGTAAAAATAATGTCGAAACTCAAGCATAACCGAGTAGTAATAATAATTAATAAATCGTGAGAATTCAAAATTGATTGAAGACTTTTATTTAAATTTAAACATTACTAGAAATGAATGAAGTGTTGGTAATTAATGAAGTCGTTTCATCAAGTTTCCCATTGAAAAGCT
Organism: Halesus radiatus; assembly: GCA_022606495.2. NCBI lineage: Eukaryota > Metazoa > Arthropoda > Insecta > Trichoptera > Limnephilidae > Halesus > Halesus radiatus. Next base: position 26,670 of record JAHDVE020003175.1, on the reverse strand, counting down.
CGAGTATTTTCTGTGAGCTTTATAAAGCGCAACTATTAATTATAAAGAGGAATGAGAAAAGTTTTATAAGAAATGTATTTTATTTTCGATTAGTTAAAATCTTGTAAATTATTCACGGAAAATGTTTAAAATTAAACGTGGCGGCCTGTTTCATCCAAATGGGGCCAGCAATATTAATATGGGGAAAGCATACATTTATTCATCCAATAATGATGTGTACATTCATCTGATGAGTTTTCCGTCACTTGATGGATTGTGAGGAGAACTGAACGTAGGACAGTGAACATTATAGGAAAAGAGGGGGATGATTACTTTTGATTTTTTATTAATGGAGTCGTGACACATTTACATTGTTTCTCCGTCATATTTATTCATCATTGATTAACCAGTGAATCTATGGTGTCTCAAATTTAGGAAATGTCAATGATGCCATTCAGTTAAGGATTATACACGTAGCTAAAGCCATTTTAAGCTGATCCGATTCAAAATTTCAATCTCTGACGAGTGCGGTACTAAAGGCGGATTATTCTGGGGAATTTCAACGTTTCGTCAAAATTCCAAACTTAATTTTCAAGGTCTGTGAAAGTTCCATTAATTTATTTGTAAGAAACAAACAGATTTTAATACATATTTACATAAAAGGAAGTTTAACAAAGGGTAAGCCAACAAAGTTTTTTATGTTACCAGTGGTTAAGTACAGATGTTTTATTAGAAAAAAAAAACAAATTAAGAAGGCAGAGGGAGAAGAAGAGAAGTTATACTCGTGCATCAATTTATGATCGTACGTATTACTTCGGTTCGATATTTGAAAGGTTTTTGTACAGAATGTAGATATTGTGAAATTGTGCGTTATATTGCAAACAAATTTATCCTAAGATTGGTCCTGCATGCGGGCAAATAAAATAAAATAATTGCTTATAAAGTTAATGAGCTCTGGCAAGTCTCATACTTTTAAATAACAGGATTTGGTCAAATATTAAGCGTCGCGTTCGAAGCGTGATGAAGTTATAGAATTTTAAGTATACCGTATTATGTGCAAAGTGTAAATTAAATGTATAATTTATTTGCTTAAAGAATTTACGTTGAATGCTTTCGATTCTTTCAATATAGGCTTGGTATAAAGGTGTCCATATTGGTGTGCAATACTCTAAGTGAGGGCGGATATACGCTGGGTATAAGGGGAGTATAGATTCTTTATGTTGCGAAAAGGTTTTGAAAAACGAATTACAAATCCCAGCATTTTATTGGCTTTATTGAGATAACCTCATTAGTCTGTTTGATAAAATTTGGTTCCACATCCAGTAATACCCCAATGTCTCGAATAGATTCTACTTCAGTGATATGAGTATCGTTTAAAGTGTAATTAAAATTAATTTTCTTTTTATTACGTGTGAATGATAATTTGTTAACTAACTAACTAACTAACCATCACGCCGTTTCCCCGCAGGGGTAGGCAGAGAGGACGGACCGCCAAACAACTCGATCTTGGCATACACTTCTTGCTTCATTCACATTCATACAACGCCTCATACATTCTCTCTGTTATTTCGACTTCTGACATGGCCCGACTCGAGTATTTGATTCACTTGATCGTGCCATGTCTTCCTCGGGCGTCTCCGGCTTCTTCTTCCTTCCATTCGCGTCATATATTATCATTACACTCCTCTCTTCGTTCATTCGCTCTACATCCCCAAACCATCTAAGCGTCCCTTTCTTAATCTTGCTCACTACGCTTACATCAGCCTTGCATTCTTTACGAATCTCAGCATTTTTCACACGGTCATATATGGTTTTACCACACATTCGTCTCAGAGATCTCATTTCTACAGCATTCAGTCTACTTTCATCCTTACTCTGCCAGTTCCATGCCTCACTGCCATACATCAAGGTTGGTATCAGCACTCCATTGTGGACTGCTAGCTTCGCTTCCTTGGACAACTTTTTGTTTGCGCCAGCCGCGTTCAGTCCTCCGAGTTGTTAATGGAGTTTCCTGCATTCACCCTTCTTTCAATATCCCTATCTGTCTTTCCATCTCTCGTAAACATACTTCCCAAATACACAAACTCATTGTTGTTACATTTTGAAATATTAATAACTAATTTGTTTAATTTTCAGTACACAAAAAGACGATTGAGGTCATCTTGAAGAATTCATGTTCTGTTATTATTATACTATGGGCCAGTTGTTTCACAGTGCTTGAATAATAACAGAACTTTAATAGAGTGTTCAGAGAACTTGAATATTAACTTTGAAAATTTGATGAATCCTTCAAGTTTCTCGAAGCAACTCGCGCAAATGTAAGAACGTACAATATTCTTTAAATAAAAATAATAAAACAAATGAAATAACAATAAATGAATTGTGTGTTTTACGGTAGTAGAGAAGTCGAATCACAGAATTCCAAAAGGAGCGAACATCGGTTTTTGTTTATGATATAAAGTGTGTACGCAGCGCATCCAATCCAACGAAAAAAAATAGTGTTGCCAGGGAAAGATCACTAAATCAAAAAAAAGGCCGCAAATGAATAGGGTTAGTACTTACTTTGTAAATAATTCTCAAAGTGCGTGTATTTTTTAAATTACTCTGGGTGAGAAAGGGTTAAGATTGACAAAGTTATTTATTGTTACCTAGATCGATCTTATTATATTATCAATATTCTTTCTCGAAATATGCGATGTAATGAAATAAAACAGTATTTTCCAATAATAATAATACTTCTTTATTCAAAAATAATAGGAAAAATCACATTGTGACATCATTTTCAATAAAATGATTTAAGTAAAATTTGTATAAGCCACTATAATAATAACAATAAGACTAAATTTCCATAGCGCAGTTTTGTGAAGGTTACCTCAAGTGCGCTTTATACTAACTAACCTAACCTAATATAATTATACATGGTATACTACATAGTATATCTGTTATTATAGTATATATATATGCAAATTAAAACTATGACAAAATATTCATGAGCATATCATATATCAACACCTTTGGATACAAATCATTCTTTAATCATTGACGGAAGATAATATTAACACATCCCAAATGAACCACGAAACCGAAAAAACAACTGAATTTAAAAAGATTTCAGTCGCATCTGGGACTCGAACCCGGGACCTCTACCTATCCGGGGTAACCGCTTAACCAACTAAGCTAATCAAACCAGTTCAATTTACGTCACTTACACCGATATCATACTGCAAGTTCAAGACTTGTTAATATTTTCCTCCATTTTTATAAATCCCACATTATTGGCTGCTATCCTTATGATGATTGCAAAGTTTCATCCCGAACTCAATTGCAATCGTAATAGAGTCTCGGATATACCTACCCGATTGTATTTATATGAGACATCTATTGACTTATTTTACAAGTCTGGAAAGAAATATTCAATTTAATTTTGGGATGAAACAAAAATAAAAATCCCACTGGTTTAAAATGAGATAAATTATAAAAAGTATTATTAGTCAATTAAATACATATTATTCAGATTATTTTTTTTAATAATTATCTGTTAATTTTATATTCACGTCAATACCTATATTTAGAAAAAAACGTATATTTTTTGATGCCTGGGTTGTTCCTTGATTTTGTATAAATGTCTTTATTCCAATAAAAATATAACTATTTATTTTACAATATCCTTAGAATCACTTAAATTTTGTCTATTCTTATGTGATTATATTTCAGGATACTCTGTATTCAAGTTGATATTTATTTATAAAATGGCGGTTTATACAAAATAACTCTTCTAATATCCCTGATGAAGAAAACATCGCTTTCGAAACATGTAGATATCTGCGTATATTAGTAAAGTGGTGAATACAAAGTTTTTTTTTTTATTCATTTATTAATAATGACGCCACAAAGTTAATCCCAATCGTTTTAACAAATTATAAAAAAACTAGCTGATCTGTACCCGATCTTAGTCAGGATTTTTTTTTAAATAATTTATTAAGTTGTGAATTCTTGCTTGTCATTAGGGGGGCCATAGTTGATTTGACAGCGAAAGTAACTATCTCCAAATAAATAAACATTCATTTGAATATTTTATTTCATTCCAAAAGTAGGTACCTACTCGTGATTTCCATTTTGGAAATATAATATTCTACCAAAAAAAAACTTGAATATGCAATCTGTGGCTAACCAGAGTGTTATGTCTATGAGCTAACCTAAATAAAACATGGCGGGTTCAATGTTTTTCTTACTAATTTTAAAACGTTATAGCAACATTTTTTCATATTGAATTTCATTCAAACTACTTTCTAAACCTTCCCGGCACTAATAAAAACAAACTGCTATTTTCAGCGAAACCGGTAGAGTAATCTTCGAGAACATCCAGGACAAACAAACAAACTTATATTGATTTTTATACATATAGATAATATTACCTAACAAGAAAAAAAAGTTCTTTTTTTTAAAGATGATAAAACCTAATACGCGCTGAATCAGAATAATAATATTACTATTTTTACTAAATCCTTTATCCATGTCCATTTGAGACATTGGAAAAATAATTAAGATATATTATATTTAATCCCTTGCCTTATATTAGATCATATCTTAGTTACTATAAGTTGGCAGTTCTTGCTTATGCATGAGGCATCCATATTCAATAAGATACTGAATGGGACAATTCAGTGAACCTAAAGGATTAGCAAGTGTAATGAAAGGGACTACTCGATCTTTCAACCTCGTTTCACCCCTTCGGTTCCGTGTTTTGCTTCGGATGAAATCAACTTACACTTCATTTATCCCCGCTAAGGGCTTTAATCTACGCTCTAAACCATGTAAATGCACCAAGTTAATTCATAAAATAACAATCAATAACCTGTGTTAGTGATTATCGGTTATTTAAAGTGCGTTGAGAGAATGATTATTAATGTTGCTTTTGTAAATAAGCTCGATTTTGACGGCAAGGAAGAAGGTAATAACTCACATTACGTAATTTTGCAGGAGAGCCTTCAATGTTTGGTTAAGGACCATATTATTAAATTTTTCTGTAGATTATAATTATATTTAACATTTCATTTAAGAATAATATTTTTGAAGTATCCTCTATCTCAAAACATTGCGATTTCTGCATTAGTGTAACCTAACTTGGTTAGCGCTTCCTAAATTGCATTACAGAGGTCGGTGAGGTGTCCTTTTCGGGAAAAATTCGGAACAATACGTTGTATAAACGGGCAGTCGGAAAAAGTTCCATTATTTACCGCAATCTCGTATAAATTGAATTGAAATCTTTTTTCTCTCGAACATTTTGTACCTTTGTTGAAATTATTATAATTTCATGGATTTTGTCCTTGCATCTCGCTGATTAAAATATAGTGATTTTTGTACCCATTAATCCGTGATCCGTGATGTGTATTTTTAATTGGAACAATTGTGAGTTTTATCGGAATCTTGGATCTGCCACTGCATTCGACGCTCACAAAGGGGTGGATTTCTACCGCAAGGATTGCTGATTCAGATTACTGGTAATTTTCCTTTGTATGTGGGCTTTGATTGCAATTATTTTGAGATAGATTCTATTTCACTGTTATTTTGTTTTAATCGAAATTATTATAGAGTATAACGCCCAATAAGTGATGTTGGCTATTTATATGTACTAATAAGCTCAACGGTAGAGCATCTGACCGGCAATCTGAAGGGTGCAGGTTCGAGTCCTGTCGGCGACATTTATCTTTTCTCGGAAGGTTTTTTCAATTTGGATGAGTGTTTCAGGCTAATAATTATTGTTTATAAAAATCATTTTTACCCTTTGCGCTATGCACAAAAATCTTGTCTTAAAAAACTTTAGTTTATCAATTAATAAAGAATATGTACTAATTTAGAATGCGTTTTCTAACTTCTTTAGTATTTTGCTCAATTTGGCACGAATTTATGAGTCCCAAAATGGAAGTTCGACGGCCTTCGTAGTTGAGTGGTTACGTGCGCAAGTAAATTTTATTTGATTAATTTATGTTATTTCACTATTTATGTATTTACAATAATATATAGTATATTTGTGGCACGTTCTAGAGTGGTAGATACTTTCAGTATCGCCCTAATAAAACACCATAATTCAGAATCGAAACGGCGCTTGAAATGGCTTTAGCTGTGTTTGGTGACCAGATCTGAATAACAAGGTTCATCCCCACCTTCCTCTTCACATCTCTCACTACCTTTATCCTCACGAGATGCCCCATTTGGGGATGCTATGGTATCATTGACTCTAGACGGTTGAGAGCAACTGAAGATCTCGTCCGGTACTCACTTTTATTTTTTTTTAATAAGTCGAAAACTTAATTTTTGAGCTACTACTGTCTTCCATGGAGTAGTCGATATTATTAAAAAAATAGGTTAGAGGAGAGATATCTGTCCAGAAATTGAACACTGCAACCTTCTCAGCCTTCCAAAAAATAAAATCTTAAATCTTGTGAAAACATTATTTATTAATGTAAAGAGGTCATGACAAGGACGCTCGAAGACAGGGAGTTTGCCAACACTATCAAAAATCAAATATAAACTGCCGTATTCTGGGCATATTATGAGGAAAATAAGTATGAAACTCTTCAACACAATTAATACGTCATAAAAGTAAAGTACGCGGCATGAGAAGTGCTGGCAGAATGTCAACCTCGTGATTGACGAACTTTTAAGTAAAATAATAGTATATGACCGTATATTTTCTGGACTGCAGTGTCAAGTATCCAGGGGCCTATGGTGTTGTCCAACCTTCAAAAGGAACGGCTAATAAAGGAGAAACTTTATTTTTAATCATTAAAGATAATATTAACAACTTCCAAATCGAAACATGAAACCGAAAAGACACAGAAAAGAAAAAAGATAACGGTAGCAGCTGGGATTCGAGCCCAGGACCTCGTGGTCTATTCGGGACCTGCGCTCTATGCCAACAGAGCTACGGCTACTTCAACCAATCTCATCATTTTTATCGGTATCATACTTCGACTTCTAAGAACTGTCAATATGACAGATTAATTGTATATATAGATAGACCAAGAGGTCCTGGGTTTGAATCCCAGCTGCTACAATTATCTATTTCTTTTCTGTGTCTTTTCGGTATCGTTTTTCGATTTGGCAAATGTTAATATTTATCTTCAATGATTAAAAATATGTTACAATGAGGTTTAGAAGCTTCAATAAGTTATTCCAAAAAAAAAATTAAGAAACTTTATCCTCAATATTATCGGTATTAAAGCCTCGGGGAGCCCTCGTCTCAACGCTCCCCAACAATTTTTCGTCCCGTAGACTTATAATAAGAAGAAGTTTTATAGGACAAAATATATATAACCTTGGCAATAACATTACATCCAACGAATATCTCATATTACCATTTAATTAGATAATAAAACACCATGGCTTCGTATTATATTAAAAGCAATTTAACACGAACCAACGAAAATCAAATGCTCTTAGGAAAATATCCGGAACCGTTTTTCCACTCAAGATTTATATATCGTGTTCTTTGAATAAAGTCGTTGAAAATCATATCTCCAATCGCCATTCAAGGAGGGGAAACTCAAATACAGTTCGAAACCAAAAGATTAATAGCGGCCTGGTTGAATTTTTATAAATAAATAAACGGGACACACAACATAAATCTGAATTCTTTGAACGGCGAGTGAAAGCAAATCTATAAATAATCTTGAAAGACGTTCAGAAGCTATAAGCCATAACTCCTGGTCTTATGGTGAAATGAATATGAAATATTTGTTGGGGAAAAGCTGTACATTCTAAGTCGGAAAATGCATGGCCACTTTTCAATGTTCAATTTGAAATGTACTCCCAACGCAAATTCCGGATGCGATTCGAGAAATTTATGTCCTAGAACGCAAACTGCAGTACGCCCATCACTTGTAGTACGAGGGTCACTACTGCTGGTTGGTGAACTGGTGTGATCAACATAAAATAAACTCATTTAATAATATGTGAAATTATCTTACGAGACTTTCTCTACTAATAAGGGTATAGAAAGCTCCAATGGAAACCCCTTAAAACACAACGGTTCACTAAAGCTCATTTCAAGAGGTCGAAAACGAAAATCATTATTAGATTGAGATACAGACATGCACTAATAGGAAGGATATTGCGTTTGATAGGCCTCTCTGATTCTCCAATTCTCCGGAACACATTCTAACGAAGTTCACTAAATATGAACAACAGAGACTGACAATATTGATGACATCAAACACATCGGAAGTTCAGAATTTAATGGCTTCAAATGAGTTCTATGCCATCAAGTATCATGAAATATGTTAGATCGTGTAATTTGGACAATATTTCAAAGAGAATTCTTATGTAAAGGACTGCGTTTGAAAGAATGTTAGACATCATAATATCGACATATTAATATTGTAATTTAAAACGGGTGAAGTAAAAAATATACAATATTTTGTGAGTTGGAAATCTCGATAATAAACATGACTAAATCAAAGAAAAAAATAAAATTAAGGTGAAACATTCATTAAAATGTTGAATTCATACACCAAAAATGTAATACCCACTTGCTCGGTGATAAATAAAGGAAAAAATTATATATTGTAAAGCAATTATTTTGAGTACATCGTTTATACCACATGGTACACACCGTCCCTTTCCTGTAGTATTGGGCAATAGGGGGTGATGCGGGCGGGCGTTTATTGGGCTGACCAAAATTTATAGGTATTGTAGGGATGCGAAAGTTTTTTTTTAATGAAATTAAAATTATACCGGAAACTTAAATGACACGATTTACTCCATTAAATTAGCTCTGGAATCGCTGATTGCCGTTCTTACAAAACCCCCGCTATAACTAGAATAAATCAAGAAATAATATTATCATGAAACGCTTACGTAATAATACTTAAGTTGATACAGCCAAAGCTCGTAAGGCTTTATTTTTAAAAAAATACTACCAACTGGTACTAACTGGGCTCTCTGGGAAAAATAGGTATAGAACATTAGGACGACTTATTCTTTTTTTACAATAACTCCACACAGGAGGCACCGTGGGAAATAATTACCCTCAAATCCTATATCATCTTTGGGGATGCTGTGTGGGGAGTCTTTTGGAGGATAGGAAGGAGTGAACTTGTAGGAGGGAAAAATACAGAGGCCGGCAGATCATTCCACAGCCGAGCTGTTGAATACAAGAACGAGTCGTAGAAGCCACCCATTATCATTTGACAAATGTCAACCATGTGCAAATGTTGGGGGCGCGTTTGTCGTGTTGTCCACCGGTGCCGAAGGTATCAACTGCCGACCATTCTCTGCTTCAAAGCCCTCCGAGCCGTTGGAGTGTGTGTGCCCTTTGAGGGCTTGTCAAACAAGAAGCAATCATGGACTGTACTGTCATCATTTAAATATTATTAAGCCTTCATAGCTCATGATAGAAATGAGGCAAATATATAAATTATTGATAGTTTAGAATTAAGGGTGAAAGGAAGTTAAAAGTTCGTGGAATAGTCTATACATTTGAATTTCAAATAGTTTCTGATAATACGTCTAGAAAATAATTAGCCAGAGGCCCGCATGATGTATTTTTCCTTGAGTTGCGTTTAAAAGATGTTTTGAGAGAAAAAATATGAATAAAGTTTACACAGATGATAAAAAGGGAAAAAATGAAGAAAAGAAAACCGAAAGAAATAAGGTGGTAACAATTTAACACGATAAAGACGAAAAGTGAAAAATAAAAACATGAATATAATAGTTTTTCCGCCTAGTAAGCAAATGCTTGGGAATATTTTTAAGATTGATTAAAGTGCATGATGAAAAAATCTACTTTGCCAAACTCATTACCATAAAATCGGTTCTATTTACATAAAGAAACATTTTTGATAATAATATGCTTGAGAAAACTCATTTTAAAACATTATCTGCTTCTAGTGATCCTTGAAACGTATGTACGCCTCGTAGGTATACTTGAAACTATACAAACATGATGAAAACATTATTTTAAGTAAGGTGTCGAAAAATACTCAATCTTCGTGGTATTATAATGGCATCCTTGAAAATGACTTGGGTACATTCATTAGTTGAATTTACCTGAAAAAAATCCTATTTATTTAAAGGCAACACCAAAGGCTGTGTGACAAGAGGCTGGGTTTTCAATGGACGGCGGTCGCTGACGTAGCTCAGGACACGGACGCCTGGAGGCGTCTTGTCGAAGCGATGGGTACCCGACCCGAATAAGACATGATAAAGAAGATGATAGAGATATTTATTCAGCTACCGAAGCTTATGTATGAACCTCATCGTAAGTATTTACCTATTGAATATAATATTAATAAATCTTAAATGAAATATGAAACAGAAAAAGACACTGAAAATAAAAATGTAATGATAGCAACTGGAAATTGAATCCATGACCTCTGTCTTACTGGGACTAGCACTGTAACTACTGAGCTAATGAGACATTATTACTTTTCGTCACCTTTACCGAATTTAAGAATTACCAGTATAATCTTCAATTATCTCCTGTATTTTGGTTGCTATCTTTTTTTGTATGATTGCAAGATTTTACCAGGATTTATTTGCAATCTAGATTAGTGTCTCGAATATACCTATCCTATTTTTGTTACTTTATTTAAATTTTATTATTGAATTTTCGTTTAAACGTATTAGCTTACCTGACGCATGATACCAGTATTTTAGCACTCATAATCAAAAGCGTAATTCTCTTTTACAAATTGGGTGAATAGCCAATTGCCCATTTCTTCGACAGTGCGTCTCGGACGATCCCTATATTGCGTTCCTACGATATTTTTAGTCCATTTTAAGCCCAGCATCTTCTCGAACATCTTCAGCATTTGCTTTCACCATACACTTATCTGGGGCTATCAGCTAAACGTCTTCCCTCTGGAATTGTCGAAGATAAATTGTCGAATAGCGAAGTATTACAGAATTTTGACAATGAAAGCCCCGCCATTGAATATATTGCAAAAATAATATACGTAATATATAATCTCATCGCGGTGCCAAGTCCTTGACTAGGGCGCTATAAATTGTAAACAGATTGTAAGCCAGTTTTTGTTCAGCCCCTCTTTACGTGTTCTTTATATTGAGCTATCATTTCCGGGATAGTTTAACAAAATAAAGATTTCTGCGTTAGACTTCCTTTGAAAAATTGTTCATTCATGGATAAAATTGGGTTTAAAACCTTACAAGATTGGTGACAGGCAAAAAAATATCAAAAGAGCTCGACAAAATGAACCGCTAAAAGATTATTATTTGAAAGTCACCATTTTACAAAGTTAAATATCCCAAATTACTTGTTGCGATTTAGTAATTATATTACGTCGATTTTAACATAATGAAGTTAAAATGTGTCGGGGTGGATATGATGCCTTCCGCCTAACAGAGCGGCACGCAGATTGCATATAGTCTAGAGCCAAAGATTTCGGGTTCATTCCCGGAGAGAATTTTTTTTACGTAGATAATATCGTATCTTGGCATACACTTCTTGCTTCATTCACTTTGAAGTGTATGCCAAGATCGAGTTGTTTGGCGGTCCGTCCTCTCTGCCTACCCTTGCGGGGAAACGGCGTGATGATTAGTTAGTTAGTTAATATCGTATCAAGTATATGATATAATGCAATACATTTGAAAATAATATATTCGATTCTAGGTAGAGAAGCTCTCACCATTATTATTTTTTTTTTATTTGTAATATTATCATCTCCTACTACCTTTACTTCACTGACCAACTAACTAATCATCACACCGTTTCTCTTCATGGGTAGGAAGAGAGGATGAACTGCCACACAGCTCTGTCTTGGCATACACTCCCTGCTTCATTCACAAAGCATTTTGGGAGGCGGGTATGGAGTATGGATACCGCCACCCCGGGAACCATTTTTGGATAACCAACGTCTTCGCCGTAGGTCATCCTAGGTGGTTCGCTACGTTTGGTGACTTATCAGGGGTACCGGTCTTTTGCGTTATAAACTGTCTTTAAAGTATATATTAAACAGTTTTATTGAGTTATATCATTGACCAAGTCAATTTGTAACGTCAGAAGAATGAAGAATGTCAGAAGTCGGAATAACAGAAAAGAATACATGAGACGATGTATGAACGTGAATGAAGCGAGAAGTGTATGCCAAGATCGAGTTGTTTGGCGGCACGTCCTTTCTTCCTACCCCTGCGGGGAAAAGGCGTGATGGTTAGTTAGTTAACATACAGAAAGAGAAGATTTTTTTTAATTAAAAATAAGGCATGTTATAACATTTCTAACAACACTATTTAAATCGTACATTGCTTCATACATAACCTTTGTTATTCTAATTCTTGACATTACCCGTCTCAAGTATTTGATTCCGTTGATCGTGTCACATCTTCGTCGGGTATCCCTTTTCTTATATTCGGGATACCATCATCCCACTAGTTTCAGGCGGTTGGTGTTCCGTATTACATTTTTTTTCCTTAATAAAATATATTTTGCGTGGTCTTGTAAGTGAACACAACCATCAAAAGTAATGTTTATTTGTCTCATTTATATGTTAGAATCCACGGAATAGTAAAAACAGAAATTCATGATTTATAAATTCAGTCGAAATATCTACACATATTTCACAGATTACAATAATATCCATTGTTACATTGTGTATTCTGTGAAAACCAAGAATGAAAAAGAAGTTGGAAATATGAATCTATTAGTTACGCTAGTCTATTGACGGATGTTCTCATTTCCATACGGACCCATTGTGGCTGCATCACCAATTGGGCCGGTTGTATCGTTTTCATGGACGTATCGTAACACCACGATACAAGCTCTAATAGGTTCCACTAGTGACGACAGAGGTTATGTTATTTTTTATCGTATTTCAGTATTTCAAAACTATTACGCGGTTACAAAAACGAATAGTTCAAAATTGAGTGTGTGAGTGCGCTGTGACAAGTTACTTGCATAGTACCTACATACTTACTTATTTTATATTTACGTTATTATATTATTTATTTTTTTAAGAAAGGCAAACATTCCTGGCTTACCAATAACCTGACAAAATTCGAAAATCTTCTACTACCATCATAGTAAGAGGAAGATTTTGCTTGTGTCGTGAAGGAGGAATTGAACTTACGACGTCTGGGTGAGTTCAATTCAATCGACCCAGACGTGATGCCAACTCAACCACCAACCGGTCAGTATTGTTATATATTGTTATGTATTGTTGTATATTGTTATTTATTGTTATGTATTGTAATACATTGTTGTGTATTGTTATGTATTGTTATATATTGTTATGTATTATTGTATATTGTTATCTATTGTTATGTATTGTTATGTATTGTTGTATATTGTTATGTATTGTTATGTATTGTTGTATATTGTTATGTATTGTTATGTATTGTTATGTATTGTTATGTATTGTTATATATTGTTATGTATTGTTGTATACTGTTATGTATTGTTGTATATTGTTGTATATTGTTATATATATTGTTGCATATTGTTATATATTGTTGAATATTGTTATGTATTGTTAATTATTGTTATGTTTTGTTGTATATTGTTATGTATTGTTGTATTTTATAATGTATTGTTATGTATTGTTTTATATTGTTATGTATTGTTGTATATTGTTATGTATTGTTATGAACTGTTATGTATTGTTTTATATTGTTATGTATTGTTGTATATTGTTATGTATTGTTATGAACTGTTATGTATTGTTACTTGTTATACTCCTTTGTACAACCTGTATGTAAAGTAACTACAGGTAAAAAAATTGCTCATTATGCTGTAACTATACACTTATATTGTACATACATACTTATTGTATCCTCTAATTATTATTTTATGTACTACATTATTGTACTCCTTTGTACAACTAACCATAAGACAAATGTATCTATGTATATGTAAAAGCCGTCTAGGCATCAATACATAAATAAATAAAAATCAAATTTCAAAGGCTGACAGATCATATTAATGAAAAAATGTTGGTAAATAGTACGAGTATACGTACAGCATAACACGGTTCTCCCTTTCGGACATGATTTAAAACTGGCATTGATAGAACCTAGTTGATGCTGGATAACAATTGGTAGAGTTATTTGAAATTATTTGGTATACTTTGTTTCAATACTCTGTATGCAACAAATATAAAATTTTAAAAAAATGCATAAAAATAAACAATAAAACCATATCTTCAAAACTTACATTAAAAAAAATCGAGAGAAAAAATTCGGTCGAGAATCAAACACAAAAATCAAATTTCAAAATATGAAAATGGCTATCAGCTGAACGAGTAGCTCAATCCATAGGGATTTAGTTTCATAGAAACGCGCGCAAAGCCAGTTATACTTGCAATTGGAAAACGAAAGCCGCCAATTTTTGTTCGCTCTAGATATGGAGGAAAAAATTCTGAAATATATATATTTTTAAATAAACGTACGGTATGAAAGCGTTAATTTTACAGTCGATGGAATCACTAATGCGATTTTTTTAATACGAAAAATCGATGGATGAAAAATTGATGGAAAATTATGGATATATATTATTAGTCCGATCGTTCACTAGTTCTTCTTTTGACCAACTGCAAAATTAAGTATGGAGCTTTACAGTACAGTACATTGGATTCGTATATTTCATGTTTATAGTGCCGTGAAAATGAAGGCGTATAATAATAAACCTGAATTTAAAAAAATGAATGCGTCGTGGATTTTCACGTGATTTTAACGAGTCAGAAATATAAACTAGTGGGTAAATACCGAAAAAATATTATGAGAACTGCAATAAAAATATGATAACGGAGGTGCAAAAATTAAATAGAAGCCCTGTTTGGGTACAGATACCACAGCAGCCAGCAGTTCATTTTTTGCAGGTAATTCTGACCCTTTCTTGCCGGTGCTGTGAACTGATTTGACATAGTATCTCTGTTTATTTCCATATCTATGTTGATATACTAAGCACAGCGTTCATATTTTAGACGTTCCTCAGCAATAAATTTATGTATTGGATGAAATAATTAAAATATACAGAAAAAAAGTGTTAATAATATATACGTGTGTCTGTGTGCGTTGATAACTTACCGAGTCGTACGGTAGTGGGCATAAGGGGTAAAGGGATTCACTCACCGTGCCACGATGCGCAGTCGTCAGTAGTAACCGACTACAATGGACGTGTCATGCATTTTATACGTGGCCAATATTTTTTCCTCGTTTTCAGCGCTTATACACAATATTTTACTTATGTTCGTATGAACTATTAATAAAATGATTTACGTAAGTAATAAATGTAAACCATAAATTTTTAGACAACTTAAAAAATTCTAAACTGTAAATGTGTATCCTATACATTAAGTGTACGGCACCGGAGCTCGAGGGATTTTCTAGCACCTTAAGGAAAGGTTAAGATATTTATAAACCCATCATTAGAAACATCCAACAGTACCTACTTATCCTCGACAGTTTGTTGTATCATCAGGTTTCAACTTTCAACTAGCTAGAGTCAAAGTTAGGGTAATGTTTCATAGGAATAGAAACGTGGGCAAGTGCCCCGGTTCTCCGCTCTCTGTTCACTCACAACCAACGCATAACAATGGATCAGTCGCATCCTACGCACATTCCGCAGCTGCTATTTGAAACCTTCCACCATTGATATAGCATACATAAGGTTTTACTTTGAGGCTCTAAAAAATACACATTTGAAAGATTTACAAAATTAACAGTCTTCATCAAAAACGTTAGCTATATTAATCTATTTTTATTTGACTACTTTGAAGCAGATTAATATTCATATTTTAGCTATTGGTAGACCGCAAGCAAAACAAGGTGCGCAGACGCATGTCTCTTGCCATGCGCAGAAAGGGCGTGTTTTTTTATTAATTCGCTAGTGCTCGTTGGTGGATTGCCACACCGTACTCGCCGCCAGCAACTCCATTCATTCCGGACACTAGGGAACTATAGAATTTAATACAAAGTTTGTCTCCGAGGTTTTTTTTTATATACATTGTATACAATAAGGCGTCCTGTCTTATTTTTTTGACAAAATTTGTGATAATGTATAAATTCAATACATAAATGAAGTACTTCCTGAAATGAATCCTCGTGAAAAACTTCCAACCAGAAATGAAAAATTACTTTTTTTATTTGAATATCGCTCAAGAGTCACAACTGCTCCCTGCAGCCAGTGAGACTAAGGTATTCCCAAATTTGGTATGTTGTGAGGCTGGAAGTGCCTTGCTATTCATATCTGGTCACCAAATACGGCTACAGCCATTTCAGGCAACATTTCGACTCTGGAACGTGCCGCAAGTATGCTATATACTCAATTTATTGGAATAACTTATTGAAGTTTATAAACCTCATTTTAATATTTAATCATTAATAACTATTGTATGAAGCTATCACTTTGTGGTTATCCATTATAATTAAATTAAACACTTAAACTTTGTTTAAACCACAATTATTTTACACGCCTACCGGTTTCGGAATAACTGTTTCATCGTCAGGACAAGTATATACTGATATAAATAATATACTTTATCTATGATTAAATACTATGTATGATTTTATTTGGAGAAAATGCAATACAATTTAATAAAGTAAAATTTACTTGCGCATACCGGGATTCGAACCCGAGACCTAGTTGAAGAGATTACTTGACCACGGAGACCTTCAAATTAAATGGCTTTAGATGTATTTAGTGACCAGATCCAATTTCACCATTTTTATTATTTTACAAAAATTCTCTATTATGGGAATGACATAGATTCAATGGCTTACAATTGGAATTCTTCCGCGGTGGCACATGAATTAGAATAAATAAATTGCAGACCGGACAAAAAAAAATCATATTTGTATTTTACTCTCAGTGTTGATTGTTGGGCAGTGGTCGAGAGTGAGAAGAATAAAATAAAATATTATACTTCGATATCATTTGATTTATTCCGGAAAAAATATTTAATAAACAATTAAGCAGAATCAAGAGATGTCACAGCACAACCTTTTTTTTTTAATTGGTATCCTTTATGGTTAATAAATTAATCAAAATAACAAATCAGTGGCCCATCTGGCGATTTCTTCACCGATTTTATCAATATTACTGTTTCTTCTGTAATACAACAACTCCACATTGATGACAATGAGATTGCAAGTCATTGGCCACCGTGAAATTGTTATGTAATTTGAACAAGTGTTTTAATTTGAATACAATCCTTCAAAGAAGTACACGATGACCCAATAAAAACAATGCTTTGCGCCGTCGCAACTTGAGTTTAATATCGGATATTTGTAATATTATGGACACTATATTTTTTAAGGTTTTTTATGTAAGTGCCGCACAAGAGTCCCAGCTGCTCCCCAATGTGGAGACAGAAAGACTATGGGATGTTCTGAGGCTGAAGGTATTGGGGAGGGGAAGGAGGTAGGAGATAGGAAGATTGAAAAGTTATTATTCAGATCTGGACACCAAACGTGGCTAAAGCAACTTCAAGCAACGTTTCGATTCTGAATGGTAGTTTTTAAACAGGGCGATACGGAAATTATCTACCACTCAAGAACATGCCGCAAATATATTATGTATTATTTAAATAAATAACACAAATTAATCAAATACAAATTACTTGCCATGATTCATAGCCAAGGATCGTAACCATTTAAGATGAAGGCCGTCAGGTATATCTCACCGTATGAACTAAATCTTCTTGATTTCTTAAGAAGGGAAATTCTTTTGTTAAGGGGGAGAGGGACGTTGGAGAGGGATCATTTAATTTTTCCACATAATGATAATAATTATTAACTAAATACGATAAAAATTATATTATATTTATCAACATCAAATCAGAAATATGACTTTTTCTGACCATCCTACGTGTGTTTTACAAATAAAATTTTTTTTAAACCTGGATAAAAATAATTTCAATCCTTCCTCGGTAGTTTAAATGATAAATAATAATCATTTGTCTATACTTGACATTATTATTTTTTGGTATTCTATATATAACTGATGAAGAAAGCATCGCTTTCGAAACATGTTGATATCTGTGTATAATTAATAAAGTGGTGAATACAAAGTTTTTTTTTTTTTAATTATTTTATTAATAATGATGCACAAAGTGAACACCAATCTTTCGAAGAAATTATTTTTTAAATAAACTTTACCAAAATTTTATAATCCGCTTTAAAAAAGATAAAAGTTAGTATTTATGACAAAATTAAACAACACCTTTTAGAAAATTTATTCTCGGCATTTCGAAGAAAAACCTTTAAAGCATTTTTTGTGGATATTCAACATTTTAAAATATTTTGTAAAACATACGTAGGACAGTCAGAACTACCCCCCCTTCAATGGTGGAAGAACAATCCCTTGTTTACACCCTCGGGCATTACGAATTATTGGGAAACAGCAGGAATCCGGCAAAAGTTGAGGATATTCCTTTTTTTTAAATCCAACAGTTATCCTATGAAATTCTCCATTCCAAACAGGGTGCAAAAATGAAAACATAATAAATTATTGGAAGTAGGAAGTACCTGTTTATTCAGATAAAGTTACTACAAATACCAAATTTGTGTAGCGTTTTGATAATGAATTGTGGTATCTCGCCAGATCCACGTATTAATGGTGGTTTATTCCACATTAATACATGGATAAATATACAGATGTGTTTTTTTTTTACTAAACCCCTTTATTTTTTAAATATGTTCATTTATCTTTTTTAGGTTATGAACTTGCGATCTATGGAGCAAGAGGTAAAGCTCTTACAGCTTATCCATAAAGCGCAATAAACATCGCAATAATAACTGCCACTGACCCTTCCGTGCGATATAAAACTTATATTCGGTACTTATCAAATAACGAAGAGGACTTACTGCCTAATTTGAGACCGTAAAAGACATACGTCAAGGATTCATTGTCAGACGTTAGAGGCTCCCACATTTTTAATATGAGAAGTTAAGTGCCCACCCTCGTAAGGGCTGAAATAAAACCAACCCTTGTCCTTATACTAACGGACGTCAACGTGGAGAGATAATAACATAAATATATATTATCGGGCCTCTATTGTCGCGGTGTTGGAAAATAGGGTGGACGGTCAAAATATTTCCGAATTTGGATACTTCAGAGGTCTCAAAAGTTGCGAATTTGGATACTTCAGAGGTCTCAAAAGTTGCGAATTTGGATACTTCAGAGGTCTCAAAAGTTACGTATTTGAATACTAACAACGTCTGTGTTGTGCTGTTCACCAGATGTGAAAGTTTACAACATCATCCTTTTTGTTTAACTACCCTAAATTCAATAATTATTTATAGACAAAACTACATTTATATCACAAAATATAACATCCTGCAAAACCACCAAATACCTACAACGAATGTTGGTAATGGCGTAATGTGCTAGTTTTTTTTATTTTTTATTACATTATACAGCGTTTTTTAAGTTTGACTTTTGATAGCAGATTGCGGTTATAGATTTTGTGTAGGTTATGTGGAAAACATATTGTTTGTCACACTGGAGTCGTTATTTCATAAATCTCTCCCAATCACTCATGACTAACGGACACATATTCGAACCTCGGTAAAGATGGAGTTATAATCTAACATCGACCGGTTTCGAGTGGATAAACGCGTCGGGTTCTCACTCAGGCATCGCTAGATCAATCCTCAGATAGCTAAGCCCACCCCATCATTAAACAAGGAACATTTTCCGCTCATTATGACATTGGTAAGAGTTTTATCAAATATTGTTAGGTTATTCGAAAAACAGAATATTTGTCTTTCTACATATTTTTTTTTAATTAACACAGGTGCTTACGCAACTTTTGATTCCCAGTAATATCTAATTTTAAAAAGTCTTCGCAAATTGACGGCCCATCCTATTGGCTTTTTATTGAATCTGGGTGGAGTGGGCAATTAAAGGGAGTGGGCGACATGCCTAAAGCAATTGAAACCCTAAAGAATTGCAGTCCGTAAGTACTAAGTTGTGTCATAAATAAGCCAATACCTTTATATTTTACTGTCCCTAACAACCTGTCTTAGACACCTTTGTGTTCTCTTTCCAGAGAGTAACGAATAACCTAGAGGTGTAAATAAGTGCGAATTAGTGTGAAGAGAATGGGACAATGTTAAAGGAACGAGGATTGTGACACCAGACGACAATTCGTGGAAACCTGCATCAGATAGTTGAAAGGTGAATTTGTACGGAAAAAGTATATGCTCTTGGTAAACAAATCTCCCAGTAAATACAACACACTATTTAACAATTGTGTAAAGTTTTATTTATCATTCGGAATCTATGATAATAAAAATTTTAAAAAAGAAATATTTTTTTTTTTTAAACTAAAAATGAGCAAAATTAAAAATATCAAAAAATTTAAAACCGTAATATGATATGATATTTGTTGGGGTATTTGGCTTTTCTGTGTTACACATATTAAGCGTCATGTGGTTAGAGAATCATCAATATTTTTGTCATTTGGATTGAATAAGGAAAAGTAACGGAAAGTGACTTAAATCAAATTTAAAATAACCTGCTGGGGTATGTAATTATTGTGTTTATATTTCTTTCATCTTTTTAAACAATTTAAATGATTCAAGAATAAAGTCGTTATTATTACAAAATATTTTAATTGCCCAGGTTACTATAATTACCTTCTCATTTTGTCAAAGTACTCTGATTGAGTCGTAGCCAATAGACGAAATAATACTGCAATAAGTCACAATCTGTTAAATCTGATAATCAACATTTCGTATATTCGCGTATGTCAAAAGATGTATGCAAACATGTCAAATTATTAATTAATATTCTTTCTGTTCGAAATTGAACTGCATAGGACAATAGACGGTTTTAAATTAAAACAATTCGAAACAGATTTGTGTAAACCTGGTTATATTTTAATGTTTAAAGATTTCGAAATTGGTTATTTGGCTCTAAAAGAGCCAAACATTTTTATTGTTTTAATTTCTATTTAAAACTGGCAAAGTCCCTTTTGGAGAATAGTTTGATACCCATATTGTGATTTACAGTTTTTCGGGTTGATTGCGGTTTAATACTGCGTCATCTACATATCTTCTATCTATTTAACACCAGCCTATTTATTAGCACGTGGCAAATGATATTTTTTTGTAAAATATATATATTTTTTTAATTACTGCGTATGATCCGCATTGACTTTATGAACTCGTGAGAGTTTTTTTTTTTTTAAATAAATAAAAATAAATGGTATATGGTATGTTATGTATAAAATAAATGGTATATGGGATGTTATGTATAAAATATTATTTAGTTTAAGTCTTTTCTTTTTTCATTCTGTGGTTACTGGAAAACAATTATTTTGGATAGTCGCGTTACGCCATTTCCTCCACTTCTGTCGAGTCCCATTAAGTCAATAAGTGCTAC
Source organism: Halesus radiatus (assembly GCA_022606495.2). Taxonomy (NCBI): domain Eukaryota; kingdom Metazoa; phylum Arthropoda; class Insecta; order Trichoptera; family Limnephilidae; genus Halesus; species Halesus radiatus. The sequence continues at coordinate 5,348 of JAHDVE020003175.1, read as the reverse complement.
TTGGAAGATCCAATTTGTTCAGTGAATATTCTACAAGTCAAAAAAACCATACAGATATTTTGAACGTCCAGTGAATGGACGACATTTATCGGATTTTTTGGATCCAGAATGTTTCAACGTGAAATTCGGACTAAGACAAATCTTGTAAGTTGTACGTAAATGAAAATTCTCGAGGAATCCACTTAATAAATAGATCACGAGCCGAGTGGGCTTTTGAAGACGTAAAATCGTAGAAAATTCCGTAGTCCAGATCAATATCTTAATACGTATTATATTATATTACGGGCAGTGGCGGCGCGAGCCCTTTCTCTGGTTAAATACATTTTTTTAATTGCTTAATTACGTTCACAAGAACCTCACTGTTTGCGACTAAAGACCTACTTGCTCCAGTAAGTACAGGTAAATCATTTTAAATCTCACGTTTGAATGTATTTGTGCATACAGCTAGAATCGAAAGATACGAAAAAGTTTTTCGACCTAATATGGAACTCCCACCCGCAGTCCTCTTTTACTCCTCAGTTCCTCATTAGCCCAAAGATACTGGATGCGTAGCGACGTTGATCAATTATTATATTTATTAAAAATATGATATTTTAATTCAAAATACTAATTTCAATTAACATCAGAACTCAAGTACTTATAGAAGTAAACCGTTTAAATTTAGATTGGCGATTCAATTTGACCATATTTTTCTTCGTGTTGTTTTATTTCATTCAGTGGGATTGCAAACAAAAACAAAAGTCAATATCATTTAAAAAATAGTTCAAAATCAGTTTCTCGATAAAATTAGGTTGTGATTTATACTTATTGTTTATTGGGTTGACTGTAAGAAAAAAAATCATAAATCCCTTCCAACAGACCCTCGACCCGCCTCAAAACACTGCCCAGCCAGGTGGTGATATTATTTCCCTATCTTTACAGCGTACCGACAGGGGCACTCTTGTGAGGTTTAACATAAAAATAAAAATAAATTAAAAGGGTACTCCGGCTTTTATTTAAAACTACGTGGATGGCACTTCTGGTGTGTATTCCTTAACCTATGACTGTTATTTAGAAGGAGCTTAGAAACACAACTAATAAATAAGTAATCATTGAAGAAGATAATATTAACACATCCCAAATGAACCACGAAACCGAAAAAACAACAGAAATTAAAAAGATTTCAGTCGCATCTGGGACTCGAACCCAGGACCTCTACCTATCCGGGTTAACCGCTTAACCAACTTAGCTAATGAGACCAGTTCAATTTACGCCATTTACACCGATATCATACTTCAAGTTCAAGACTAGTTAATATTATCCTCCATTTTTATAAATCCCATATTATTGGCTGCTATCCTTGGGTTCATTTGGGATGTGTTAATATTATCTTCTTCAATGATTAAATATTACAATGAGGTTTACAAACTTCAATAAGTTATTAAATAAGTATACAAATGATGAAATCAATACAAAAGAGTACCATGTACCTACACCTCACGGAAAGACAAAAAAACATTTTTTTTTCCTTTTGTAAATCATTTGGGAATGTCCATTTAGTATCCGCACCATGAGCCGTCCCTGAACGTAAGCCATGACTGACAGAGGCGAAAAACATAAAATGGAAGCCTGAAGGAAATGAAGCAATACGTATGGACATCACGTTTTCTTCACAAATAAGATCGTTTGAAAACAAGAAAGACACCAAAACAAAGAACAGAAATAATACTCGAGAATTTACAGCATGATCCTCCTGGCCTACATATAATATCTATCCTCATTATTTATGTGATATATAATTTATACGCCTACTTCAAGATGTTTACTGGTGTTTCATTGTATTACTGAGAAAACACGATTACCTTTGTTACATTATATTATCTGGTTAGAATAGACGCACTGGGACTTATTTATTTATTAGAGACCCGAACGGAACATTTATTAAAACACGCTTGTATTACAAAAATTGTAAGTAAAGAATATAAATGTTCATATCCACAGTATTCATATTATATTACACACAAATATAAACTACGTAAAACTAAAAATAAATAATAAAACTTTGTTTTAACCACTTTATTGTTGTAAGACGCATGTTTAAAGTGGTGCCACAAAATGAGTTATCTGTTACTGAAGAATTAAATTAAACTTAAGTAACATATTATAAATGTAAAATTATGTTATTTCATAAAGCAAATAAACCGATCCTGTTCGATTATAAATTAAATAGTGTCTCTCTATCTACCGTCAGATCTATTAAGGACCTCGGTGTCACCTTCGACTGTAAGCTTTCTTTTCGTAACCAGATCAATCATGTCACTAATAAATCACTAAAACTTCTTGGCTTCATTTATAGAATTGCCCATGTCTTTAAGAATATAAAAACTCTCTACTGCTCCCTCGTTCGTCCTCGTCTTGAATATGCCAGTGTCATTTGGTCTCCTTTCTACGCTAATCATATTCATCACATTGAATCTGTACAACTTCGCTTCTTACATGGAATTGCATGGAGATTAGGGCGAGAAAGAGGCGATTACTCCTATGTTGAAATTGAACAAACCATAAACATTTCTACATTAGAAAAGCGTACGAAAGACTTTGATCTTATTAGCATTTTTTATATAATTAATCGCATTATTGACTTAACTTCTTTCTTGAAACTCATTCAGTTATTATTATGGGTACCATTCTCCACTGTCCAGAATGTCGAGATTTGTTAACTCAAGCCAGGACCTTGACATTTTTGGTACCAGTTAAATTTATTTGTCGCCAAATAAATTTAATTATTTTATTCGTCGCCAATAAATTTGTTCCAGGGAAATATTAACTCTGCGTTTAGCGTATTTACAGAACTATTGAAATAATTAGAGACGATTCAACACAGTTTACTAAAAATTTCCGTCCGAAATGTGTTTAGGTTTGTTGTCGATATGGGCCTAGCATATAATTTGATTTGATTAGAATTAATTCGTACATTTCATGGGCGTTTTATTGAAGATAATGGAATATGATTATTGGAATATGCAACGTCTAAATTTGATAATGAACAAAACCGAAACACTGTATTTCTGAGATTAAGATTTTGCTAACGCAGACCCGTGAAAAATCATGTGATATTAGGTATAATAAATTTTTTTATAAAATTTTTCATTTAAAAATAAATGTATTTTTTTAAATACGAGTAATAGTTTTTTTTGTATTATTTAATAATTTTCATTAAAAATGTTGCCACAAAATCCAAATCAGTTCAACTACTTGGAACGCAACTATGCTGCCTATTACGACTATTTTGAGAACTGCGGCTTAAAATCATTGTATTATATACTGAAAATAAGAGCAAGAATTGTTTACTGTGAATTTTAGAATTTAAATCTTACGTACAGTTACGAACTCCGTACTCACATCACAACCGAAATTATTTTGTTTAATTTGTAATACCGTTAAATTTTCAAGAAAATTTTATGCAATACGTAAGTGCATACTTCTTATCAGAAAAATCTGTTTTATAGATAAGAAGTTTTTCTTTTCGAAAGACATTCTACATAGGAAACACAGACTGTGATTAAAGGGAATGAATATAAGAAACAGACAGGGAAGATGAAGAAGGCGAGAAAATATTTTCAAGTATCTGGTTACAGAACATTTCAAGCGACGTTTGATTCTATGGTGGTCTTCCACAGGGGTTATTCCGATAGCAGGGGGAAGAAAGGAGAAGCACAATTCTACATGTGAAAACACAAGTATTCTAGGATAGGTAATAAATGCTCAGAAAATTAAGCTCAGAGGTGCATTGCCCTAAAAATAGCCTTTCCGCGACCTGAAGCTCGTGCAATATTCGGCTCCTTATATAGTGACAGGGCAATCATCTCATTTTACCCTTTCGCAGGCCGCGTTTTAACACAAGCAAACTATTAATTGATTTATCAAAGGAAGCATTCACTTTGTGGCTTGACATTATAATTTAAATGAAAAATGTTTATGTTTTAAGCCACTTTATTTAATTTATATATATTTGTGCATTCGACCGGTTTCGGTTGGCTCAACCTTCTTCAGGGATGTACACATACGAGTATAAACTAGTTTATATGTGTACATTCCCGGTCCAATGCACAAATATGTATAAATAAAATAAAGTGGCTTAAAACAAAAACATTTTTCATTTACATTATTAATTGATTTCCCTAAGTTTAATATAAACTCAAAGCGCATATTTAAATCCCCGTAGTATAAGTTTGTTCCCTTAAGCAGGAGACCATCCCACATTGCCACTCAAAACACTTTTCGGCATATAACTGCCTGTTACGAAATAAATCTTCCTCCATCCATTAAAACAATCTCTTTTAAGCCCCGAAGGAGTACGAAAATAATGAACTCGTTATAATCTCGCGGTGTTCTAGTTTCGTTGGTCCCCCGATTGCCCCGCGAAAGTGGTAAGCGGGTTTGAGAAAGATACGTCATTATATAAAGTGCTGTATAAAAGAGAAGTATCTCACTCTTAAATTTAATAGGCCACGAACCCAATAATTTCAGCTGCTCGGATCCGCCGAGGATTTGCCATGCTCTCTCCGAAGGCGTAAAAAGCTGATGCCTCCGAATCGTGACGAACCTACTAATGCTAATAGAATAATCCCCAGTCAATGTAAAACGTACTCACACCATATGGTCCAGACGCTGAGAGCTCCGTTGTAACCTTTCTTTATGTCACATGCGTAGTGTATTATAAATATTTCCGTTTCCATTTTTGTTTCCAGTTTTTTATTTACTTTATAAACTTAAAATAGTTCCACTTCATGTGGTCCAATATAAACTTATATATTTTTAGATTTTAATTTACATATTGCTTATCTCTAATTCTTATTACATACTTAATGTTTACATCTTACTCTAAATATGATTAATATAGGTACATTCTTTATTTCATTTGCCTATACATTTTATTACCTTTATACAGTAAAGAATTTTGTCTTTGGGATTTGTTTTTTTTATTAGTCGAATATCTTCTTTCTGTCTTGTATAGTGTGTGTGGAAATATTTATTTTAAAGTAGTTTGTCTCTAAAGAAAGGTGGCAGTAAATTGTTAAAAACTTTGTAAATGATAATTAAAACGTTGTAGTAAAATCTTTGTTTAACACCCATTATGTCTAATACTTTGAGAATTGTCTATATTAATTTATATTGATTACTCTTTAGAATTTGTCTCAATGGTCTATATCGAATTATTTGAAGTTTTTTTAGGCTACCTACTTTGTTTAACACCCATTATGTCTAATACTTTGAGAATTGTCTATATTAATTTATATTGATTACTCTTTAGAATTTGTCTCAATGGTCTATATCGAATTATTTGAAGTTTTTTTAGGCTACCTACT